>JARHVA010002347.1:0-32500 GCA_037957365.1 Torreya grandis | reverse complement strand
TGATCATGTATCCAATAATTGACCCTAATATATCATAACTACACTTCATCCTCTACCCACTTAGGAAATCTTCTTTAAGGCCTCCATATGATATCACTAGTAACCAATCTATATAGCACCCACCTATAATGATCCATTTCAAGGGATCAGATAGCCAATGTACTCATTTATTTCTCTCCAAATTACCATAGAGGCACCCACTTCTCCTTTATTAATCTAATTGGCTACATAATTTCTATGTGCTCATAGGCCCAATAATGCAATAAGGTCACTGCACCTGCCCTGTCACTAAATGACTCATATGTAAACTTGTAAATATCCTTGTATATGTGGGACAACATAATCCTCTCCCACAAGAATATATTACCATATACCTCCACACTATGCACAATCTTGTGCATCCTATATCAAATAGACACTCCACTCCCATCCATAGCAATAAATGATGCCAACAAAACAACCAACCACTTCTACAAGCATGGAACATTAGACTACACAATAAATAATAATAGTATATCATTTTCACTCCCTCTTTCATGTATACCTAAGGGCACACTAGCAAAATACAAAGATGAATGATCAATGGAATTAGCACCCACATCATCCTATACTATCACTCACTACCCATTAATTGGTAAATGCATTATGCAATACACATCCTCTAGAGTCATAGTCATCTCCCTTATAGGAAGATAGAAAGTACATGTATCTACATTCCACTTCTCACATAAAGTGGTAATAAAATATCGATCCCACTGCACTATGCGTAGGTCACAAACATGACCTAACCATACCCTATCCATGACATCTCTCTCATCAATAGATAATGGTAATAGCCTCAATGTCTCCATCACCTATCCCCTATAAAACTCTCTCATCCGCACCTCACCCTGTATCACTAGAAACAACACATCTATCAATAAATAATTCTAAATCAAAAGCCAAGATAGAAAAATAGTCAACAATAAAGCAACATCATTGAAAAATTATGCATCCAAGACAACAATGCTGGATATAAGATAGCAATGCTAGACAGGACTAAAACTTGGATAGGAGCATTGAATGCAGGATAAGAGTGATGAAACTAGAAAAAATTCTTAGGCTAATTTTAAGAGATCAAAAACACCAAAATAAGCCTAAAATAGACAAAAACCAAGCATTTAGGTTACTTACTAGGGTCACATCACCACCAACCTAAACTTAGGCTACCAACTACTCGAATTGGGTCGTAGCAAGTGTTTGTCTCCTCGACATTTCTCTCACTCTAGAGCTCAAAATCTCAACCTAGTCAAATGGACAAATAAATCATGAATCAATCCAATATCTTATATTATTCAACTTTTTCAATCAAAACAAAATAACATTTTGCCCATAACTAGAACCTTGTAACTCCATTTTTTAAACTATTTTCTTTCACATAATCGTGATAACCATACCTTTAATATCACTCAAGATTCAATATCTTACTACCTCATCTACCTACTATGGCATGAGAATCTATATATTTCTCTTATGCTCAAACACACACCTTGGTCATGACCAATAAAAACTTGTTCCATTTTAAACAACTCAATCTAATCAATCAAGCAACCTCTCAATCCATTTACAACATACCAGCCTTGTTTATATTATTATGCCACTATTCATCACTTTTGCCTCAACCTCCTCTATCATAAATTTTTTCCCTCTCCCTAAAAAGGGGGCATCATTCATACTATGCCTATTCTTACACTTACACGCATACCCACCCACTCTCATAAGTGGACGTACCATGGTTCTTACATATCCAGCAGTCAAATTATAAGATCCAACTCAGATCGATCAAAATATATAGTGATTCAAATTATATGGGTCACTTAGCATTACTCAGGACATTCAGAGGGATATACCTTTAGTTTAAAAATACATAGACTATTCAGATATAGTGGTTTAGATTATATGGATTCATAGTGATTTTGATATAGATACATAGACTATTCAAATATAGTGGTTCAGATTATATGGATTCACAGTAATTTTGATATAGATACATAGACTATTTAGATATAGTGGTTCAAATTATATGAATTTATAATGATTTTGATATAGATACAGACTCAAATACTAGATTTGGGGGCATTTACATACTACACATCTCACACATACATCTTCATATATCATGACAAAGTTTTTAGAATCAGATAGCAGACTATAGACATATTATAGAGCATAGTGTTTTAGGTATCCAATTTTGCACATGAGGCATGGTAAGATATGTCATATCACATGTGGTTATACAAATTACCAAATTATATAGATGCATCACCTATATACCATATTTGGGGCTATGGAATAGATGTTCATGTTCTTCATCACTCAAGATTATATAAATAGAATGTCAAGACATGCCATTCTCTTCTTACACATTGACCAAAGTTTCAAATTATACCCTTCTGTACCCAGGTTATCACCAAGTTGGACTGCATAGTCATCTATAGTTATTGGTCTGTTACATTTCCCAGACCCAGACTACATAAGTTTGTGTGGGATAGAGGATAGACATTAGTTTTTAACCTTTGAGCATTCCTCATTTTTAGTCAGATTTAGCATAGGGGCAAGCATTGCCCTCCTTCTCCATGATTACATAGATTCCACATTTACATTCAGTATAGGGGGAATCTAATTTAGGGATTCTTTCATTCTCCAGGCACTATTTGGCTCTCCATCTACTTCCCTATTAGAAAGGGAGTTGGATCTTTACAACACATTTACCTCCATGCAAGTAGATTCAAGTATGCATTTTATTCTTCTTTATTTTACTCTAGTATTTCATTTCATTGCATCACTACAATAAAAGGGCAAAAATGTATACACCTTAAATTGGTCAAGCAACCACATGTATCATGCCTTTTCATATTCCTCTTCACAAAAGACTCTGACTGGAGAATATGAGTCTTTTTGGCATTAGTCATGTCTTTGTTTTACTTATCTTAGTCTTGTTTATTGCTTTTATCCCCTCTTTATTACCTTAGTCAATTGATGTATACCTCTAAGAACCCCCAAACTTGGTATATGTCAGTCCCAACCTATTTTTCTAAGTCCTAAACAATAGAATTCTATAGGATTACAGTGCTTGGCACTTTTTTCCTACTTAGCATTGTTGTCTAATGGTCATTTTTCTTTGCTTAATGGGTCCTAAACCCTTCTTATCCTCTCCCTTAAGTTTTAATTATATTTTTTATGTTGGATAATGCAAATAAAGCTCCCACATTCAAAATAAAGAGTCTTCTATATAAAGGACTTCACAAGGCATTTGATATCTAGAACTTACTACTTGGGCACAATAAATAATTAAAAATTAATCAATAGTATAACTCAACATTTTGCATCACACATAGATTTGGATTCTTGATCAAGGAAGGGCCTAGGAAATTTTTCATTTTTGCATCTATCATGCATGTTGATTATGCATGTTCCTTAAGGGAGAAATACATTTGATTTGAGGCCCTATTTTGAGGGTTAATGTAGGTAGTGATTAGGGCAATAGGGATTCTAAATCATGCGATCATACTTCCCCTAACCTAGAATTTTTTTCCTTTTGATTTAATGTGGTTTTTGTTTCATGTGTGTAGATAGATCCAGGGTTTGAAGATTAAAATACCTCTATAGTGAATTTTTTTTACATTCAGCATCCAAAATTCCATAGGCAAGATCACACAGGAATAATACAAAGAACCTAGAAAAATTAAGTCTCTGTGAGTAGTTTGGACAACAACGATAGAAGATGGAAACAACACTAGACCCCAAATTTTCATGTTTTTGGTGGTCCTATCCTTTCAATGAATGAAATCCAAATCTAGGTTCTTGACATCTTATTAGTCCTGCACAATATTTTTCAAGCTTTGAAACAGTCATCTCAGTCTATTTTTATAGATAAGTTACTTATTTCCCTATGTAATTGATTTGATCAAATTGATATAAAATATATATTTTACTATATTTTATTATATTTTACCCTTAATCCAAACCCTTTATTGTTTAATAACTAAACACTAGTTTCCCCAAAATAATAAAACACCATGCACACATTGAGCCCTTGATATCACATAGTGATATGGATTACAAGTAAGTGAAATGACCTATGATAAAATAGAGAGGCATAATCCATATAGATGAATCTAGTAGAGAGCAAATGCTATCATCTAGTGCATGAATATGTAGACTGACAAATGTGTCCATGCAATTCCAAATAATCATTTCCTGATTTATGAGACTCATAATCTAAATTCATCCCTTTTTGTCACCTGAATTTAGTCTTAGTCATACATAGAACAATAATAAGCTAAGTATCTAATCCCCCTTAGTACTTTTCCATAAATAGTAGGTGCAATTATCAAATTATATTTTATTTTAGTATTCTTTTTTGTGTTTTATTCCATAGATTTTACAATCTAAATAGTTCAAGTTTTTATATTAATTAGATCACTTAAATAAAACATAAGGTAAAACACAAATAAATTAAATCCATTTCATAGGGTCAAAATTGTTGGCATGTATTGACCAACATCTACATGAGGCTTTCCCTCAACACAGTTCAAAACAATTCAAAGAGATATGACTTGAGCCAACTATCTCATAAACAAGATGCTCCAATGTATTCTAGAATATCACATGATTTGATTATTTAGAGAATTTTTAACATTGTTATCAGATTGCACACAATTTCTTTCAACAAGGTTTTAATCCATGTTAAGTGGCTTTTCAAAATCTCTTATTAAATATTTGAAATGTTATAGCAAAAATTGAAGATTCTAAATTTATAATGTCTCAACCAAAAATATCTTTTCCTTTAGAAGATTTTATTTTTTATTTCATTTTTCAACACATTTACTTGCAACAAATAGTTTGGGTTCAATGCATAATATAAAGAAGTTAAAATAATTAAATATGTCAATTGTATGTAATAATAGAAAGAATACTAGGAAAAACTTTTGGATATCATGATGATAAACAAATAGATTATAAAATTACTTTATACAAGAGATAACAAGGTATGCTTATTGCTAATTTGTGGGTGGAGGTCAGCTTAGTCAATGGTGCTCTTGGGAAAATTCATATTACTATTTATAAAACTCGTACAATCTTCTTGATTTGTCAATATTTGTGTTTTTATAATTGAAAATATATACAAGTATAGCATAGGATGTGAATAATATATAACATGTTTTGATCTCACATGTTACTCATGGTAATTGGAAATAGCCTCCATTAAAAAATAGCTTGAACTCTAATAATACATTAGTTAGAGGGCCTAAAATGACAAAAAATCAATAATTGACATTAGGAATAATTATTTTCACTTGAATTTTCACCCTTTGAGGAGATGCCTCAGTCCTCCTCATCCAATTGGCATAATGGAAACATCTCACTTGCTGTGGGTAATCAATTTGGTGAGATGAATCTCTAGAATGAAGGGATAACCCCCTAGATGTGCCTTGAAATGCTTTCACCTATACTAACTAATTATTTGTGGGGAAAAGGATTAGAATTCACATGAGATTATAAATATTCTAGGGTGTGATTCACCAATATTTTTTACCATAAGACTATTACACTCCATTATTTTTGAGAAAAGGCATACAACACTAGTCTATGAATCTTAGAATGCACTAACATCAGTATTTCAATATGAAGTTGCCATGTATGAAGACTATCTAAGATAAGTTGAAACATAGATCATTTTTCAGATGATATGACTTCCTTTTACACTTAGTAACATGTCCATACACTTCACAACAAGTCATATGACCTGTTAGGCATCAAATCACTTACATTAAACATAGAAGGATTAAGAGAAAGCAAGGATAAATGAATATATCTTAACCATTCACTATAAATATCTTTATAAACTTTAAAAATATGATGTATGAATTTAAAATAGATTTAATTTATTCTCTCATGCAAGTACAATTTCAAAAATAGTAGGAATTTTCCATACATGGTGTCATATTAGATTATAAAGGCCAAAAATGGCAACTCTTATAGAACTTGAGAGAGAAAAGAGAAGAGAAATGTCCAAGGGTCACAAGGATACTTGTAAAGCTAATAAAATAAGTTATTTATGAATTATAATAGGATATGGGATGAACCATTCAATTTTAGGAAGTACAAGTGTGCAAACAGGGCATAAAAGTCATGAAAAGTGGCATGAAACTCCTTGTGTTGGATTAGAAAAATTGCCTTCATGATTACAACTATTTGATTAGATCATAAATAACTAGGGTAGGTCCAATTATTATAAATAATGGGAAGGTTCTCATTCATGTCTCTCCATGTATTGGATTTAGGATTGGTCCTCTGAAAACTTTAGGGGATGAGCTATCATCATATGTAGTCCAAAAAACTCCTTCATGCACCCTACACACTTGGCCTCAAATTTGGCTTTAGTTTCCCATGAAAATACATTCAAGGGATTGTATAACAATTTTGAAGACCCTCAATAGCCTTATAATCATCACTCACACCTTAAAATCACCCCACTTGAAGTTTTCCACCCGTCTCACTAACTTGTCCAATATGCCACTTTTGACTGACTAAGATGAAAGCTACGGTATGGAAACTTAGGATTATTTTATTGTAATAAAATAACCATATGTAGTTATTAAAATTCCTAATATTCCTCCCAAACTTGATTGCATCTATTGAAACCTCATGCAGCCTATAAAACACATAAAATAGTCAAAAATAGCCTATTTTGTACCCTATCTGTAAAGCTCTGTATAGACAAAAACAAGATAAGTAGAATGAGGTATTAATTTATAATTTTAAATCATCATCATAGTTTAACTATCTCATTATATTAGCTTTCCAACTCCATTTCCTCAAACTGGTCTTTACAAGGGTTTAACAAGGGTTTTGAGCAGTTTGACCTCTTAAGGTTCATTCATAGATATTTCATGTTGAATTTACAAATAAATTCCATAAGATGGTTTTTCAAGGACCCTATTAACTTCTTCAAACCTCTCAGGCTTCCATGAAAATCCTTAAATGAGATGTGAGCATTTGAAACTCTCCTATCGAGCTCTTTTCGCCATTCTAACAAGCCTAATGTTGTCTAAGGTCCAAAAAGTGGATTGTTTATGTCTTATCTACATTATAAAATCTTGGTCACCTCTGTATTGATCCCAAAAATATTCTCAAACTATTTTAAATGCTCACCTCATGTGGAAAGTGAAGGTGACTATTAGTTTGGCTTCTATGTCAAAACCTTACCCTTAAGCCTGACTACAACTTTAGCCTCCTAGGCCATCTTATTGGGTTCCCTCCTTCTGTGAGGTTTTATTCATGTTTTTTCATATGTTCCACATATTTTATAAATATCCACAACTTATTATTCCAACCTTTTTCACCTTTTCCCAAAACTACTAGGGTTTGTAGATGAGGGGAGTGCCCTCTGTCTGAGACAAAATAGAGGAAACTCCCCTACCTCCTCAAACAAAATTGAATATTTTATGAGATTCCTAAATTAATGCGGATGATATTTACAAATTTTTATCTCCCTTTTAGGTCAATCAACCTCTCAACTCATCTAAAACCTAAAATAAACCCTGGTGGAATGGGTTATGTGCAAGGATTTTTCAAAGGACTATGTATGCTTTCTTTGGGATTTTTTCTTTGCATTTTACTGACTCATTAGGGTTATATTAGACTATTATAATAATTATAAGGTGATATAAGCTTTTTCATCACCTCAACCCTTCAATTCTCTCTCTTCACACTTACAAACTTTACTTCTCTATTCACTGTTAGTCTCAGTCAACAACCGAACGTGACTTTTACTTGAGAAGGACCCTTATTTATGTCATTTTCATGGATTAAACCTAGGTTATAGTGATTATATTCTCCTAACACCTTCCAAGATAAATTTTTAGGTTTATATATTCATTTGAACCATTTTCACAATAAATACAAACCAAAATAGTACTACCTTATCAAACTGAGTGTTACCTTGACTATTTTGTACCTTGGAAGGGCACCTATAGGTGAGTTTGTATGCTTTAGGAATTAAATACAAGAGATAAACCCTATTTTAAGCCTCCCATGTTCATCTAGCATCTTATGGACTCATTCATTTCCCTAAGAGCAATTCACTAACCTTTCAGGTATCATGCTTCATCCCACTACTTGTTTCAGTCACCTCTAGCTGATTGGTATGAGAGTCTCCAGAACTATAGGTGTAGATTATATGAAATAGGCCTTATAACATGGATTTGGCATATTGATAAATTTATCTACATAATACTTTTATTGTACCTACTCTTTTGTGTTTAGAGTGAGATATATCATTCAATTTATATGGATCAGTCCTTAAGATACCCTACAGTTAGCCTGTAGGGTACACTTTATAATGAGGAGGGTACCTGTAGTTTTAATTTTCATTAGTCAATCCTAAAAAACTATTTAAAGTCCCATTTATAGTTCTTTGGATCCACTTGGCACATTCTTAGAGTCATTTGTTTCACTTTATTTGATCTAAACTGACACTTATAAGCTTTGTCTTAATTTCTTATTTATCCACAATCATATATAATGACTATAGGGTCCTGTAGGTACACATGGGGGCCTAAATCATAGTAGATGAGCCTCTCTAAGTGATCCCTAGGTAATTAGTATTATCTTAGACCATATCAAATCATTCAATAATGAAACATGTCTTGTATTTGTAACCTAAGGGGGAGATGTCTATTTAGGCTCAAACGTGTAGGTAATCACTGTCCAAAATTAGTGCATGAAAATGCATTTTTTAGGCCTCCCAGAACCACTTTCCATTTGTCATTTGCCTCTCAAACCTGATATAGTCCTTCTCCTTGATAGAGGCTTCAAGGATCACTTATCTATATTCTTTAAACTCTTTGAAAACATGTTATAGAATATTGACAAAATACCCCTGAAACTTTGTTTTGTACTTTTGGGGACAAAGGGCCCAAAACTGTAATTGAATCTTTTGACATGGCTTGCAACTTCCCTTTACTCATTTATCTTGAAACTAGGTCTGCCATAGTCCTTTTATCATATTAATATCTAAATGAAATCTTTACTATATTTATAAATTCCTCCAAGTGACACATCAGCCTCTTTGTTAGCACATGTAAGTGACCATCCTAATGTACAAGTAGACAATGAATGATCTTATGGATAGGAAGAATAGTTTATGAGTTTCAAATAGGATTGAACCTTTTCAAAACATTTCAAAATAATTTCTCACTACCTAAATTTTACTCAATTCACATGTTCCTCTTTAACATACTTGGTGGATCATGAAGACACCTATAGGTAGGCAAATCATGTGCAGGTAATCAAGATTAGCAAATTGGGACAATACATGACTTGTGTTGTTCAAAATTCTTCTAAAATCTTCCCATGATTCCATTTTGATTCCTTTCATGGATTAAAACATTTATAAACCCATAATCTCCTTCTCAACATTGAATCCTCCATGAGAGTGCTTGCCAGATTATATATGATAGTCATAAGATACACTGGTTGTATGTGTGGTTGTGATTACAACTTCAAGGATAATTATGATTTGGAGGATAAAATTGAAAGGTGATAGGATTTATAATAGTTTTAGAACATGATAATGAACCTGTCCTCACTTTTAAAACCATTACCATATCATGAAGGTAATACAAATAGTAGAAACATACCAACAACATAGAATGGGACTAGTCTACAAACTTGAGGTGATTTTCCCATCACAACACCTTTAAACGTGAAACCAAGTATGGATATAATTAAATAAAGAGGTGAAAATAATTTGGAATCAATATCAATATCTATATTATTTGAAATTTCTCAAACCAAGGTAAAACCTATAGGGTACATAGAGTAGCAGGAAGATTTGAAAGGTCAACTTCTTAGGAATGGTTCATAAAGCTTAGAGTACCATTACTCTAAAACAAAACATCAAATGGAATCTGAATGAGTGTAAAATACACCAACAAGATAATTTTTCTTGAAACCTCTCATGCTGATCATACCAAGTACAAACCTAAAAATTACTTTTGCTTGCCAAGCCTAATGGAAGGAGAGATAAGTGGTTTTATTCATTTTTTGGAGTTTATAATAAAAATTATCATTTAAATGAGTGTATGGAATACCAAGTGACATTATTTAAATGTACTAAACTATATAAGGTTGTACAATTTTATACACCTCATTAAATGCTCAAGTTTTACAAGAAAACTACCTTTTTTCTAAGGAACCTACCAATTTTTATTTGGTAATAGTTAATAAATACTTCTTAGGACACATGTTATGTGAAAAAACCTATTTTAATGTTCATACTTCCCTATAAATATGTACAATTCATTAAATACTTAATTTTGACCCCTAAAATGACTCAAAAAGACATGTCAGCTAATAAATTTAATGACCAAGGATAATATAACATTAAATGACCAATGATATACCTTATGACCAAATATTAAACCCCATAAAACACATAAAAATCAATTTTTTACATAGGGGTGCCCTAATTTGACCTAAAAGTCAAATTTGGTCAACAAATTAGTGACTCATAGGGGTAGTATGCCTATTATACTAACTAGACTAGTAGCCTTATTAGTCCATTAGGATATGGAATTACATGCACATGAATTTTTACACACACCTTTCTGTTGTGAAGCTGAAAGGAATGGCCGAGCTAACCTCAGAAGACCCCATGTCAACTGAGTGCTGCCTACATAGCCCCTATTGGAAGGGCCTCAGGCCAATGTAGTTCTCCCTAAGAGGGAGGAAGGGTCAAAGTGGTTGATAGTTGGTTTGTTCATGGTTAGGTCATGGTCAAAGGATGAAGATAATATGGTTTGTCCATTAGATAGATGAACAAACGGATATGGCCGAGCTAACCCCAGAAGACGTCATGTCATCTGAGTGCTGCCTACATACCCCTTGTGTTGAGGGCCTCAAACCAATGTAGTTCAGACTAAGAGGCAAAATTGTTGATGATTAGTTTGGTCAGGTTTGGTCATGGTCAAAGGATGAAGATAATATGGTTTGTCCATCAGATAGATGAACAAACAGATATGGCCGAGCTAACCCCAGAAGACATCATGGCATCTGAGTGCTGCCTATATAGCCCTTGTTGTTAGGGCCTCAGGCCAATGTAGTTTAGACTGGTTGAGAGGTCAATTTGGTCATGTCTAATGGATGATGAGGGTAAGATGATGTTATAGCCTTTTCCATATTGGGTGATGGTGTATTCTGTAACATTGGTTGAGTGGTCTTTCATCCCTAGCAATTGTCCATAGTAGTGATGGATGTATGCTAAAAATGAATTGAGTCTATTTATGCTTCAGCAAGTAATGGTTTATGCTTAACATAAATTGTGTGGTCGATAGTTTCCATGTGTATTGGTTTCCATAGAAACTATGTGAATCGGACTATGTCATGTGAGTGGTCTGAAAATCTTTGGTTTGGTTGGGTATGGTTGAGAAAATGATTTGGCTGGATTAGACAATGATTTGTTTGAATGTGACCAAGGTGTATAAAAAGTGAAAGGCACATTGCTCTTTCATTGACAAGGACCATAATGATGGCATAGATAAGAGTTTTTAGAAACAAAAGCCCCGTTCATGCATTACGTCATTGACCAGTGGTTGTGTTAGAGAGGTAATCGAATCACTTGACGTTAAGTGAGCTCAAAATCTCTTGAGTATGTTGGGGTGATAGGTTTGATTATGTGAGATGGATGGATGGGGGATCCCCTTTTTGGTAGGAACAACTTTGCCCCTTTTATAGGTGACCCCGAGAACGACTATAGACAAGTCCATGACTTTATAGTTTGTCAGTCAGTTTTTTTTTTTTTTTGAGGGGCAGACTGATCGATGTGGGAAGCCTGCGAGGGGATGTCATTTTGCTTTGTGGTCATGTTTTGAAGCTGATCGATGCGGGAAGCTTCTGAGATAAGTGTTGTTTGTAGCAAGAATTTAGGCATAGCCATCCTTCGAGGGAGTGGTCTATATTCTACTTTGTATGTTTAAAAGTCTTTGAATAGCTATCCTTCGAGGGAGTAGTCTATTTATTACAGCAATGATGATGCAGCTGTCCTTCGAGGGAGCAGTCTACATTTATGATTTTATGACCTTGGAATATGCATCCCACTTTTATATTTATATTTTTGATTTTTTTTTTTTGACTGGACTTTTGGTCATGGACTTGACTATAGAGGTTTAGAGGGTTTCCCTTTTATTAGGACAAAGCATTCATGCTTGACAAAAAGGGTTGACTAATGTTTTCAGGGTTGAGGGTTGAAAAGGAATAGGAATGATGGTGATGGGGAGTTGCTCAAGGGATCGAGCTCAAGTTAAACGTCAAGTGAATAATTACTTAACCAACAGTAGACTGGTCGAAGATACAAGGCATAAAGGGGCTCAGGTTCTGATAAGTCCCTGACCCATGCTTGTGTTATGATGCAAGGTCTGAGTCAATTAGGAGCAAACTTGCCCCATTTTCTTTGTTCCAAATTGGTCACATGTTGGTTGATGATGAAGAAGTTGGTTGATGTTTGGTCGATACTTGGTTGATATGGTCGAGGTTTTGTCAATGCTTGGTCGATTGATGTTTAATGTTTGGTCGAGGCTTGGTTAATATTTGGTCGAGGTTGATAGTCAAGGTAAGGTCAAATTCCCCCAATTGCTAGGGAGAATGTTTGACCAATTTAGTTTGAGAGGGTGAGATCTTGATCTGCCAGGTTGGAGGCAGGAATCTGAAAATCACAGATGGTAATAGAGGAAATGGTTGGTAATGATTTGATTAAAGTGGCTAATGGTTGGGGGTCATCAAGCTAGACCTCCATCGATTGTAAGGCTTGGATCAAAGTTTGATGATGATGTGGAGAGCTTTGTATGAGATCATACAAAGACATCTTCACAGGGGTCGTGTGGTGAGATTATTTCACCATGGAGTCAGGGATTGTCTTTGAGGATGCTGGTCGAGATGTGCCCAAGACAGTAATCTTGGGTTTTGGTTATGGTGGAGGCTTGGTAGATGGGGATGTCCAAGGGATAGAAACATGTCTTTTCCCTTTATCCTTTTGGGTTGGTGGGCTAGTGGTCAATTTGACTGTGTTGATTTCAAATAATGGGGTTAAAGGCGGTGGAGGGACCATAGTCTGGTGTTGAGATCTCGATTTAGGTGATGATGTTTGTGAGGCATGTGATGATGTCGATGGCTTAGTTAAAGGGTGGTCAAGAGGATCCTTGATTAGAAGGGTATCCTTTTTCCAGTGTTGATGAATGACATCTTTAAGAGTGCAACAACGCTTAGTGTCATGTCCCGGTGTGCAATGATAGTGACAAAATTTAGTGTTGTCGAACCAAGATGGTCTTGATCTAAGAGTTGATGAGTGTGAAGGTGAGGAGGTATGGGGAGCATGGGATGATGTTAAACGTTTGTTGATAATATGGTCAAGAAGAAGGGTGTCTTTCTCCAAGCATTGGCAAATGACAACCTTGAGGGCACAACAATGCTCAGTGTCATGTCCCGGTGTGCGATGATACGCACAAACTTTAGTGTCATCGAACTAGGGTAGTTTTGGTCTAAGAGATTGGTATGGTTTAAGAGGTGGAAGACTGATGTGAGAAGACTGCAACAATTGTCGTAACAGCAAGGCATAAGAACCTGCCAATGGGTCTACGTGTTTTGTTGCAGTAGGGGTTGATGACTTTTGTTTTGGAGGCATAAGAGGCACTATTCATTTTAGAGGAAATATATGTTTAATGGGTAAAGGGGATAATGGAGGCAATTTGATTCTGTGAGGTGTTGGAGTAGGAAGCACTCCTATTAAGGTGGATGGATGTGGGCCCAAAATAGAGGGCAATGATGAAGGTGAGGGAGGAATTCTCCAGTGTGGTTTAGTGGCCTTCTTTGGTTTGGTTTGAGGGCCACTATTGTGTGAGGAAAGATTAGATATGGGGTGAACACCAAGAGATTTAATCTCTTTTGGCATGGTGGACACCTACATGGGTTTGAGTTCAGATGTGGATGGAGGTGAGTGAGATGTAGTGATCTCAGGCAAAAGGCAAGAGAAAACCATCACTGGGTCTTCCTCGGTCGAAGTGGGTGAAGAGCCAAGGTCTTCTCTTGGTGGAGAAGAAATTGGAGAATGTGACTCCTCAAGAGGATAGAGGGTAGGGATGATGGTGCCTTCTACTTGTGGTTGAGGAGTAGGAAGGGTATGGTCCTCCATTGGTAGGAGGAAGGATGAAGGTGAGGCTAATGGCATTGGTATGGTCGAAGCGTCCTCCAATATAAGAGAGGTTGATGGAGAACTAATAGGATAAGAAAGCTCTTCTACCTGTGATGGACGAATAGGAGAAGAAATCTCTTCTACCTGTGGAGAAGGTTGGTCAAGGACAAGAAGCAAGACCGTGTTGACCATGCGTATATCATGATCTTGGGAGATATCAGCCATGGTCTGGACATTGTTTTGGATAGGAGGATGGCTAGGAAAAGGTTGTTTGAAGATATCAATGTTTTGGTTGGGTGGCGCATTCAAGTTATCCAAAACAAGATCTCCCTTATCTATCATGTCTTGGACAATGTTCTTGAAGGTCCGGCAGTTGTTTATGTCATGGTCTTGGACACGGTGATAGTGACAGAAGTAGTTTTCCCTATACCATGTAGGGATGGATTTTGAAGGGTCGAATTGAGGTGGTCAGATTGGAGGGAGATTGAGGACCCCCTATTTGACAAGTTTATCTAAAATGGAAGCGTATGATTCTCCTAGTGGAGTGTACTGACGGTGTATATACCATTGTTGGAATTGTTTGGTAACGCTTTGAGATGTTGATGGTTGAGATTGGTCGGTCATTATCGAGGATGGTGATCTAAAGACCACAACTTTTGCCACTCCTTTGGACTCAGAGTGGGAAGAAGAAGGTCTAGAAGAAGAAGGGTCATTGGTTTTTGCATTGGTATTACACAATTTGACCCTGTTTTCTTTAATAGCACAGAGTTCAAGCTTTCGGGCCATGGTGAAATCTTCGTCAAAAGTGTAGAATGTTTGAACCCATAAGGTGGATGAGATGTGCATGGCACATGCTTGAGAGAAGAGCTCAATGAGCTTGGGTTGAGATAAAGGGAAGGAGAGTTGGTTGATTAAGCCTCTCCAACGGGCGATGAAATCAGCTATGGATTTGTCATCAAATTGTTTGATAGAGTATAAGTCCGTGATGGAGACCTTTTTGGTGATATTGATCGAGAAGTGGTCAAGGAAAAGCTGGGATAGCTAAGTGAATGAAAAGATAGAGTGATTGGTAAGGGAGCTGTACCAATCGAGGGCAGGGCCAGAAAGTGACATGGGAAACGTTCGTAGCAATAACACATCGTCATGTGCTATGAGATAACAAGCATGTCTGAATGCTCATAGATGTTGTTGTGGGTCTTCCTTACTCTGGAAATGAGTAAACTTAGGAAGTTCCCACTGACTGGGATATGGTCAGATTGGGACGGAGGGATGAATGGGTTCATTGCAAATTTGGTCATATGAAAGGACATTGCTTGAACCAGAAATAGAAGTCTCAAGACTAGACATTTTGTCCATCAGCATCTTGATGAGATCGGCTGACAAATTGGTAGATGGGGAGCCCCAGGGGTTGTAAGGTGCTTGGAAGATGCTAGAAGAGGCGTATGATGTAGTCGATTGCGCTTGTATAGGTGCAACATATTGATAACTAGTCATAGGTGCTGATGTCGAAGTCAAGGCAGGTTGTGTCATGAAGTTGGAGGTCATGAGTTGACTAGATACCGCCAAAGGTGGTTGAATGGTGGCATTGGTAAAAGGATAGGTAGTCACTCCCGCATTTATAAGTGAAAGAGTGTGTGGAGTCGAGACAATCAAGTTCTAAAAATGTGATGAACTTGGTTGGATTACGTGTGGTTGAGGGGGTAATAAAACCCCAATGGAGGTTGGTCCAAAAATAGAAGGCGAGGCCAAACTTTGCGTATTGGCCATGGTCAGGTTAATGGTTGAGGCGATAGTCTGAGTCATAAGAGGCTAGGTAGCTGATGGCATTGATGTCATCGCTACTTCAACTGAAAGGTCTCACATTTGGTTTCTTACGAGATAGTGTGGGAGAGCCTTGACGTTGTGGTCAAGGAGTCTCTCAAAGTTTAGGTCCCCTTCAGGGACAATTGAGGGTTGATTGGGAGTTGGTCGGGTAGGAGTTCATTCAGTCTTTGAATGATACTCCATTAGAGGACTAGGCATAGATGGTGAAGGCGGGAGTGGTCATTGCCTTGCATGGTCAACAAGAGTCTTGGTTTGACTACGTATCAAAACCATTCAAGGCAAGAGGTTCAAGTTTCAAAAAATTGTGTTTTCAGTCTTAGAAAACTAGAATGGGTGTTGGACAGCAAGAAAGCCAGGTTTTAAGCTTGCTGTTTGGGAAAGAAAGAGATTTGGACAGTGACCGACGTCGGTTGAAAAACTGATGTCAGTGAAATATATTGCCGATGTCAGTCAGATAACTGATGCCGATGAAAAAAGGTTGCCAACGTGGGTGGCAAAACCGATGTTGGTTACTGTGTTTTCCAAAAACTCAGAAAATTTGAAAGTTTTTGGAAGAAAAGAAGAAAACGTCCTCACTAGCTCAAAAAACCAGATAGGAATAGAAAAATAGATGGAGATAGGCAGACCCTAAGTGTTAAATCCTAAGAATAAACTTGTAGAATCTTGTTGGCTTATGCCTTAGAGTGTGTTTGGGAAGATGGCTTGTAGAACGCGTCTTAAAAGTAGTCTAAGGTTGGTTTCAGGTTAGTTTCGATGCTCAAGAGTCTATGTTAGGTTCCGTACGTGGCCTGGTGCTAAGGAGCAAGCTCCCCTCACTTCACAAGTCTAGTGATAAGCTGGTCTCACTTAGCTAGTATATACTTCCCTTAGAGATCATCCTCTGCCAAAGAACAGAGTGGGCTTTCCCCTTGGTAGTGAAGTCCAAGTGGGATTGCCGAGACAGGTAAGGTATCCGTTAGGTGATGAAATCCTAGTCGGACCTTGTCTCAAGTGAGTTTAGATGATTGATTTTTTTCAAGTGATTTGGTTGTGTAACATAAGTGGACTATGATTAATTCATGATGCGGTTTAATTACTAGATGTGTGGACTAAATATGCATGCAATCAGAAATGAAATGCAATTGATTTTAAGCCCAAATAGAAATGTGTGTTCGTATGCAGACAAGTGAGAAAGGGTTGAAGAGTATGATTTGACTAGTCTAAGATGCAAGAAAGAAAGAAGGGCTCTTTTTAACTTGCTTATGGTTTCGTTTAGAGATGAGGAGATAGAAAAGAGATGTAAGAAGGGACCTAATGCACCTATATGAATGTTTTGTTTAGAAGAAAAAGTATGAACCCAAGGAGAATTCCTAGGGTCCCACTGGGCATGCTAGAATGTTTCAAACTATTTTTGCTTTTCTACATTCAAAGAAAGTAAGAAACTAAGATAAATGGTCTAGGGTTAGAAATTACCTGGATGAGGTCTGTGCACCGTTATCCAGATGATTGAGAGAACTCCTCTTTGGTTGTGGAGGATGACACCTGCAAGAGAAAGGGACTTAAACAAAAAGATTGTTAGATGGATGTAAGGTGGACTACCAAGCAAAGGCTCGGTCCCAAAAGTGCAAAGGATTCCTTGTGGGATGACAGTCCACTATTAATAAGTAAAAGTGTCAGAAATAAAGAAATGACAAATGACTAGCAAAGAGGAAACTAGATAATGCTTACCTGTTATCTGTTGTCGGTCTGCCATAGTCACCAGCATCAATTAGTCTATCGATGTTAGTTGGTCAAGGTTTCCGATGTCAGTTAGTCTACCGACATCAGTGGGGGAAATGGGCCTGGTGGCTGGTGTCAGTCGGGGAAATGGTCTTGGACAGGGTTTGGATAGGTTTTTGGTCGACAGAATGGTCTGTGGTAGTTTGGGTCTGTGTAAAGGATGTTAGACAGTAGACAGGGTCTTTAGGAGGGACAAAAGGCAAGGGATAGGTTGTCAAGAAAAGGGGTAAGGGTATGGTAAAGGCCTCTCGGCCTTTTCAAGAAGAGAGTCAGGCTTGGTCTGGTTGAAGGCTGGGTCTGGTCTAGTAATATGGCTTAGAAGCAGTAAATAAAAATTGATTACAGATACATTCTAAGCTACTAAAATGACATGAAAGATGAATACTTATCTCTTGCTTGGAGCAGAGGCAGCGGTGTGAATGCTTGTTGCTGATGTAGAAGACTCGTTGTTGATGCGAAAGACTCCCTGTAAAGAGGTAGAGTGACTAATGTAGAATACATGTACCTTGTGATGCTTGCTGTGTGTTTGGGAGAGAGAGAGAGGGCGAAGTCTGGGTGCAAGAGGATTTTTTGTATTCGGGGGAAGAGGATCTGAGAGAGAGACCAGAATTTGCCTTCAGGCTAGTCTTAAGCAACCGACGTCAGTGATCCCGCCGACATCGGTGATCTCGCTAACGTCGGCTGACTGGTAACCGACGTCGGCAGCTAGAATAACAGAAAAAGGGCTAAAATTAGCCTTTTGCCCGTTCTTCCAACTGCCAAGGTCAATTCGTCATGCAAAAACGGTCAAAGGTGGATTAAATAAATGTGAGGATTAGTAGAGGGGAAGTTAGAATAGGTCATAGGGTGATAAATGAGGGTATCCAAGGGGAAGGTATCTAAGGGTGAGGTGAGGTGTCATGGGTGAAGTGTCAAAGGGGGTGTGTTATTAAATTAAAATAGATGATTATTTTAAATTAATAAGTGTGTGTTAGGAATGCTAAGAAGTGGACTAAGGGGGTCAAGGGGGAGGGTCGACCAAGGAGTAGACATGATTTCGGTGTCTACACTTTCCTTTGATATCACACAAAACATAAGGAAAAAAAGCAACAAGAAGCAACACACGACACATGAAAATTAAGCAAAACACACTTGTGTTTCATGAGCACTTATGGAACACACACACACCAAACTAAACAACTGACTCAAATACTAAAAAATCTGAGATAAAAACTCACTCTTAGATCAAAATGTAAGTTTTAAACCTTCCTTTCTTCATGACATGAAATATTTAGTGGGACATGTCAGCTTTTATCCTTTAACATTGATGCCTCCTTCTTCATGGTGTGTGCCAACTTCATTAGCATGAGGTTCAATGAGAACCAAGCAAATCCATATAATTTGATGAAGGAAATGAAATCATATTGCATCCAAATATCCTCAAACTTTTCATGTACTTAGACTTTGATGTGTAAGTTTGACAATATGACAATCCTCTCAGCCCTATCCTCCTCCTTGACATAGTGTGCTTAATATTTGGAAGCACCAAGCTTCCTTTCACCATGTTCCCACATCCCTAAATGTGGTTTTACCTCATATGAATCTATTTACTATATTTTAGGCATAAAAAGATCTACCTTAAAATCACTATCCATGTCTACAACTTGTATATTAGCATCATCAAATGACTTCATGAGAATAGGTTCTTGACTAGCTAAATTAACCTCATGTTTATGTTCAATTGAACACTCAATATCATGTTTATATCATGATAAAACTTGTAATTATATATGAAATATTTTGGGTAAGAAAAAACTTTACCTAACATATCAAATTCCTTGCATATGGCATTGAACTTTTGCCACAAGTCTTCTTCCTCATGCACATCATCTTCAAGAGATATTTCCTCTACCTTGGTCTCATGACACTCTCTTAGGACTACCACTTATTGAGGAGTGATTTGACTTTGTTCTTCATCCTTTATTACACATTAATTTTCATTCTTTAGATGGTCATCTACAACTTCATGATCAGACATGGAATCTTCTTCAAGCACCTCCTTCTTCAAGTCTTGGCCACATTCCTCATGGATACACATCCCCTCAAATATGGAGGCAAAAACTTATGTATTATCATTTTATTCACCAAGTTGAGTCCCTATGATTATCTCTTCCTCATATTCACTCATGAGATCCTCTTGATCATACATGAATTCAATTTATTCTTCTTCACTAGCTTCTCTCAAGATAGGCTTTTCCTTAAGAAGGGGTGAGGTCGAAAGTTTATGGATAGGGTCACAGATTTAAGGTGAATTATATAGAATATGAGATGTATTGGGAGGTTGATGGGTTGGATATGTAGTATGGGATGAAGGAGAAGGCTTAAGAATGGGTTTGTAAAAGAGAAAAACACTAGTAAGTTCATATGGAAGTGAGTTTTTGGGTTGATTAGAAGGAGAAACACCTACATGAGTAGGAGCTACACTTTAACAATGATATCCTTTTGTGTAATTCATTAAAACATCTGATTTAATATGACAAGATTCATAGGAATACTCTTGAGTCTAATGTTCATCATGATATGAAGGATAAGGTTCATATTGGGATGGATAGAGAGGTGTTTCTTGATAGTTCTCTTGGTATCCATACTCATAGGGTTGTTCAATAACATAGTGTCTATATGAAGAGGGAAATGAAGGTTTATATGACTTACAAAAGTATTATTATTGAATGGGATGATACACTTCATGTTGTATATGATAGACTTCATGATAAGGCTAATTAAGAACTTGTTATTATTTATAGGGATGACATAAGCTAGAAATGTCTCACCAACTTATGTACAATAAAACACAACACCAAGGTCAGCCATGGAACTTCATTAGAAAGTAAAAACACAAGGAATGGTCATCAACAATATTCAAAAGGTATAACTGGTCTGATTGACTAATAGATGTAACTTTGGACTCACCATTGATGCTTAGATAGATGCCTCCAAAGGTTGATTGTTAAAAGATAACACCAAAAATATTTCAACCTCTTGAATTAAGAGTCCCATCAGGTGTGCCATAATATTTTGTCCCTTGGATTTTCACCCTTTGAATATATTCCTCAATTCTCCTCATCCAAGTGGCATAATGGAAATATCTCACTTGTTGTGGGTAATCAATTTCGTGAGATGAATCTCTATAATGAAGGGATAGCTCCCTAAATGTGCCTTGAAATGCTTTCACCTACACTAACTAATTAATTTTGTAGAAAATGGTTAGAATTTGCATGATATTACACCTATTCTAGGGGGTGATGCACCAATATTGTTTACCATAAGAGTATTATACTCCATCACTTTTAAGACAAGGCATATAACACTAGTCTATGAATCCTAGAATGCACTAGCATTAGTATTTCAATATGAAGGTGCCATGTATGAATAATATCCAAGGTAATTGGAAACATAGGTCATTTTGTAGATGTTAAGACTTAATTTAACACTTAAGAACATGTCCATACATTTCACAACACTTCATATGCCCTATTAGGCATGAAATCACTTGCATCAAACATAGAAGGATTGAGAGAAAGTAAGGATAAATGAATATCTCTTAACCATTAACTATACATATCTTCACACAATTTAACAAGATAGTGTATGAAATCAAACTATATTTCATTTATTTTTTAAGGCAAGTACAATGTCAAAACTAGCAAGGTTTCACCATACAAGGTGTTTATAAAGGCCAAAAATGGCAACTCTTATAGAACTTGAGAGAGAGGAGAGAATTCCAAGGGTAAAAAATACACTTGTCAAGATGATAAAATAAGTTAATTTTTCATGATAATAGGATATGGGATGAAAAATTCAAGTTTAGGAATTCAAGTGTCTACACAAAACATAAAATGCATCAAAAGTGGCATGGAACTCCTTGTGTTGGCTCAGAAAACCTACCTTCATGATTATCCATATTTTAATGCCTTATAACTAACTAGGATTATGTCCAATGATTTGAAATAATGGGAAGGGCTGCCTCTCTATGCATTGTTTTCAAGCATGGTCCTCTGAAAACTTTTGGGAATGAGTTATCATCATCTGCAATCCAAAAACATCCTCCTTCATGTACCCTACACACTTGGCCTCAAATTTGGCTTTATTTTCATATGAAAATATGTTTTATTGAGTGAATGAAAATTTTCAATACCCTCTATTTCCTTAGAAGCATCAGGTACACCTTAAAATCACCCCACTTGAAGTTTTCCACCCTTCTCACTAGCTTGTCCAATATGCCAATTTTAACTGGCTTAGATGAAAGCTATCATATAGAAACATAGGATTTTTTTATTGGAATTAAATTACCATAGGTATTTATTAAAACTCTTAATATTCCTCCCAAACTTTATTGCATCTCTTGAAACCTCTTGTAGCCTATAAAACACACAAAATGGTAAAAATAGCCTATTTTCTATCCTATCTGTATAGGTCTGTACAACAAAAAAATATTAAAAGTAACTTGAGGGAGAATTTTACAATTTAAAACCATAATCCTAGTCAAATTAGCTCATTATATTATCTTTACAACTCCATTTCCTCAAACTAGTATTTACAAGGGTTTAATAAGGGTTTTGACTAGCTTGACCTCTTAAGGTTCATTCATAGAGATTTAACGTTTAATTTTCAAATGAATTACACAATATGGTTTTTCAAGGACCATATTAATTTATCCAAACCTCTCAATCTTTCATGCAAATCCTTCAAGGAGATGTGAGCATTTAAAACTCTCCTATCGAGCTCTTTCCCCATTCCAAGAGGCCTAATGTTATTCAAGGTCCAAAAAGTGGATTATTTGTGTTTTCTCTACCTTATAAAATATTTTTCACCTCTATATTGATACCAAAAACATGCTCCAACTATTTTAAATTATCACCTCATGTGTTTTGAAGGTGACTATCTGTTTAGTTTCTATGTCAAAACCTTGCCCTTAAGCCTAACTGCAAATTTAGCCTCCTAGGACATCTTGTTGGGTTCCTTCCTTATGTGAGGTGTTATTCATGTTTTTTAATATGTCCTTCAGATTTCCACATCTTCTATAAATATCCACACAACTTATTAGTCTAACCTTTGTCACCTTTGCCCAAAACTACTAGGGTTTATGGATGATGGGAGTGCCCTCTATCTAAGACAAAATAGAGGGCACTCCCCTACTTCCTCAAAAAAAAGTGAATATTTTATGAGCTTCCTAAAGTCATGGGGATTATATATAAGAAATTTTATATATTTTTCAGGTCAATATACCTCTTAATTCATCCAAAACCTAAAAAATAACCCTGGTGGAATGGACTGTGTGCAGGATTTTTTTAATGGACTATGTATGCTCGATTTGGGATTTTTTATTTTCTTGTTCCTAACTCATGAGGGTTATATTAGACTATTTTAATAATTATAAGTTAATATTATCTTGTTCATCACCTCAACCCTTCATTTCTCTCTCTTCACACTTACAAACTTTACTTCTTTGTTCACTGTCAGTCTCAATCAATAATAGACTGTGACTTTTGCTTGAGATGGGCCCCTATTTGTGTCATTTACATGGATTAAGCCTAGGTTATAGTGCTCAATTTTTCATACCACCTTCAAATATCCATTTTAGGTGTCTATATTCATTTTAATCATGTTCATGATAAATACAAACCAAAACAATACTACCTTGTCAAACTGAGTGTTAACTTGATAGTTTTGCACCTTGAAAGGGAACCTGTAGGTGAGTTTGTATGCTATAGGCCTTAAAGACAAGACAAAAACCCTCCTTGAATCCTCCAATTTTAATATATCATCTTTTAGAAATTAATTTCCTTAATATCAACTCTTTAACCTCTTGGGTGTCATGCTTCATCCCACTGCCTGTTTCAGTCACCTCTAGCTGACTGTTATGCGAGTCTCAAGACCTATAAGTGTAGATTATAAGACCTAGGCTTTGTATCATGTCTTTGGCATCCTCATAAATTTATCTAAACAATAATTTGATTTTACTTTATCTTTGGTGTTTAGAGTGAGGTCTATTATTCAAGCTATATGTCTTAGTCCTTAAGATACCCTACAGCTAGCCTATAGGGTACACTTTGTAATGAGGAGGGTACCTATAGGTTTAGTTTTCATGAGTCAAGATTGAAAAAATATTTAAGGGCCCCTTTATATTTTTTTAGAATTACTTATCATATGCTTGGAGTCATTTTCTTCACTTTACTTGATCTAAACCGTCACCTAGAAGCTTTGTCTCAATTTCCTATTTATCCACTATCATCTGCAGTGACTATAGGGTCCTATAGGTGAACATGGGGGTATAAATCACAATAGATGAGCCTCTCTAGGTGATCCTTAGGTCATTATTAGTATCTTAGACCATATAAAATCATTCAATAATGAAACATGGCTTGTATTTGTAACCTAAGGGGGAGATGTCTATTTAGGCTTAGAAGTGTAGATAATCACTGCCCAAAATTAGTGCATGAAAGTGCATTTTTTAGGCCTCTCAAAACCACTTTACATTTTTCATTTTCCTCCCAAACCTAGCATAGTCATTCTCCCTGCTAGAGGCTTCAAGGATCACTTATCTATATTCTTTATACTCTTTGTAAACATGTTATATAATATTGACAAAATACCCCTGGAACTCTATAATGTACTTTTGGGGACAAAGGGCCCAAAACTATAATTGAATATGTTGACATGGTTTGAAACTTCCCTTTGCTCATTTATCTTAAAAATAGGTCTTCCATGGTCCTTTTATCATATTAATATCTAAATGAAAGATTCACTAAATGTATAAATTCCTCCAAGTGACACCTCAGCCTATGTGTTAACACCTGCAAGTGACCATTCTTATGTACAAGTAGATAATAAATGATATTATGGATAGGAAGCATAGTTTATGAGTTTCAATTAGGATTAAACCTTTTCCAAACATTTCAAAAGACTTTATCACTACCTAAGTTCTACTTAGTTCACATGCTCCTCTTCAACATGCTTGGTGGATCATGAAGACACCTGTAGGTAGGCATATCATGTGCAGGCAATCAGGATTAGCAAATTTGGTAGAATACATGACTTGTGTTATTCAAAAGTCTTTTTAAATCTTCCCATTATTCCACTTTTATTCATTTCATGGAATACAACATTTATAAACCCATAATATCCTTCTCAACATTGAATCCTTCATGAGAGTACCTATCAGATTGTATATGATAGTCATAAGGCAGATTGGTTGTATATGTGGTTGTGATTACAACTTCAAGGATAATTATGCTTTGGAGGATAAAATTGAAATGTGAGGTTATTTATAATACTTTTATAACATGATAATGAACCCATCCTCACCTTCTAAAACCATTACCAAGCAATGAAGGTACTACAAATAGTAGAAACCTACCAACAACACAAAATGGGACTAGTCTACAAACTTGAGATGATTTTCCCATCAAAACACCTTTAAATATGAACCAAGTATGGGAACCATTATATAAGGAGTTGAAAATTCTATTGAATCAATATAAATAGCTAGATTATATGGAATTGCTCAAACCCATATAAAACCTATAGGGTACATAGATTAGCAAGAAGATTTGAAAGGTCAAATTCTTATGAATGGTTCATAAAGCTCAAGCCACCATTCCTCTACAACCAAATATCAAATGGAATTTTACAAATTATATAAGACACCCCTGGGATCATTTTTGTTGAAACCTCTCATGCTGATCGTACCAAGTACAAACCTGAAGATTGCTTTTGTTTTCCAAGCTTAGTGGAAGGAGAGATAAGTAGTTTTCTTCATTTTTTGGAGTTTCTGATCAAACTGATCACTGAATTGAGTGTATAGAAGACCAAGGTAAATTCTCTAAATGTTCCAAACTATAATATGTTGTATAATTTTATACACATCATTAAATGCTCAATTTTTGCAAGAAAATTACCCTTTTTCTAAGGAACCTACCAATTTTTAGTTAGTTACAGTTACCAAAGACTTCATAGGATACATGTCACATGAAAATCCTCTTGTAACCTTCACACTTACTTATAAATCTGTACAATTCATTAAATGCTTAATTTTGACCCCTAAAATGAGTTAAAAGGACATGTTGGCTAATAAAATTAATGACCAAGGCTAATATAACATTGAATAACATTAAATGACCCATGATATACCTTATGACCAAATATTAAACCCTATAAAACACTTAAAACTCAATTTTTTACCTAAAGGTTTCCCAATTTGAACTAAAAGTCAAATTTGGTCAATAAATTAGTGACTCATAGGGGTAGTATGCCTATTATACTAACTAGACCAATAGCCTTATTAGTCCATTGAAATATGGAATCAAATGTACAAAAAGTTTGACACACACCTTGCCTTTGACAACACATAAAACACAAGGTAAAAAACAACAAGAAGCAATACACAAGATAAAAAAACTAAGCAAAACACACTTGTGCTTCATGAGCACTTATGAAACACACACATACCAAACTAAATAACTAAATCAAACACTGACCAACCTGAGATAAAAAAAAAATCCTTCCTAGACTAAAGGGGAAGTTTGAAACCTTCCTTGCTTCATGACATGAAAGATTTAGTGAGACATGTAGCCTTTTATCTTTTAGCATTGATACCTCCATCTTCTTCAGGGTGTTTGCCAACTTCATTGACATGAGGTTCAATGAGAACCAAGCAGCTCCATATAATTTGACCAAGGAAATTAAATCCTCTTGCATCCAAATAGCCTCAAACTTATCATGTACTTAGCCTTTGATGTGTGAGTTTGACAATATGATAGTCCTTTCAGCCTTGTCCTCCTCCTTGACATAGTGTGCTTGATCTTTGGAAGCACCAATCTTACCTCCACCATTTTCCCACATCCTTTAATGTGGTTTTACCTCATATGAAGCTATTGATTATATTTTAGGCATAACAAGATCTACCTTGACATCACTATCCATGTCTACAACTTCTTGTATATTAGCATCATCAAATGACTTCATGATAGTAGGTTCTTGACCAGCTAAATTAACCTCATCTTTATGTTTTATTAAACACTCAATATCATGTTTATATTTATCAAAAAAATTATAATGAGTTAAGAAATCTTTTAGAGAAGAATTTTTTTTACCTAAGATATAAATTCCTTGCATATAGCATTGAACTTCTGCCACAAGTCTTCTTCCTCATGCATATCATCTTCAAGCGCTATTTCCTCTACCTTGGTCTCATGACACTCTCTTAGGATTACCAATTTTTGAGGAGTGATTTGAACTTGTTCTTCATCCTTGATGACACATTAATTTTCATGCTTGAGATGGTCATCTACAACTTCATGATCAGACATGGAATCTTCTTCAAACACCTCCTTTTTCAAGTCTTGGCCACATTCCTCATGGATACACATCCCCTAAAATATGGAGGCAAAAACTTGTGGATTGTTTTTTTGTTCACCAAGGTTAGTCCCTACCATGATCTCTTCCTCATATTAACTCATGAGATCCTCTTGATCAGCCATGAATTGAATTTATTCTTCTTCACTAGCTTCTCTCAAGATAGGCTCTTCCTCAAGAAGGGGTGAGGTGGAAAGTTTATGGATATGCTCATGGATTTAAGGTGAAGGAGATATAATATGAGATGTAGTGGGAGGTGAAAGGGTTGTATATGGAGTTTGGGGTGAAGGATATGTATTATGAGTGGGTTTGGAAAAGAGAAAAGTGCTAGTAAGTATATATAGAAGTGAGTTCTTGGGTTGATTAAAAGGAAAAACACTTACATGAGTAGGAAATGTACTTCACCAATGATATCCATGTGTGTAATTCATGGAAACATCTGATTTCATATGAAAAGATTCATATGAATAATCTTGAGGCTGATAGGCATCATGATATGAAGGATAATGTTCATATTGGGATTGATAAAGAGGTTTTTCTTGATAGTTCTCTTGGTATGCATACTAATAGGGTTGTTCAACAACATAGTATCCATATGAAGATGGAAATGAAGGCTAATAGGATTTTCATGAGTCTTCTTCTTTAATGGGCTGATACACTTCATTTTGGAGATGGTACACTTCATGATAGGGTTGATTAAGAACTTGTTCTTGTTGATAGGGAATGACATAAGCTGGAAATGTCTCACCAACTTATGTAAAACAAAACTCAAAACCAAGGTCAACCATGAAACTTCATTAGGAATAAAAAATAGAATGAATGATAATAAACAATATTAAAAATGGATACTTGGGCTACTTGACTAGTATATGTAACTTTGGATTCACCATTGATGCTTAGATAGATGCCTCCAAAGGCTGATTATTGAAAGACAACACCAAAAATCTTTTAACCTCTTGGACTAAGAGTCTAATTGGGCATGCCAAAAACTATTTTCACTTGTATTTTCACCTTTTTAGGATATTCATCAATTATCCTCATCCAAATGTCAAAATGGAAACATCTCACTTGTTGTGGGTAATCAATTTGGTGAGATGAATCTCTAGAATAAAGGGCTAGCTCCCTAAATGTGCCTTGAAATGTTTTTACATATACTAAATAATTACTTATGGGTACAAGGGTTAAAATTTACATGAATTGATACATATTATATGGGTTTATTCACCAATATTTTTTACCATAAGACTATTATACTCCATCACTTTTGAGACAAGGCATACAATACTAGTCTATGAATCCTAGAATGCACTAACATTAGTATTTCAATAGGAAGGTGCCATGTATGAAGACTATCCAAGGTAATTGGAAAGAAATATCACTTTTCAGATGCTAATAATTCATTTTACACTTAATAACATGTCCATACACTTCAAAACACTTCATATGACTTGATAGGCTGAAATCACTTACATCAAACATAGAAGGATTGAGAGAAAGTAAGGATATATGAATATCTCTTAACCATTCACTATACATCTCTTCACACACTTTAAAAATCTGACGTATGAACTCAAACTAGATTTCATTTATTATTTAAGTAAATTACAATTTCAAAACCATCAGGGCTTCACCATACATGGTGTGGTATTAGATTACAAAGGCCAAAAATGGTAGCTCTTATAGAACTTGCGAAAGAGAGGAGACGAGAGAAGTCCAAGGGTCACAAAGAAAATTATTAATCTGAAAAAAATAATTAATTTTGCATAATAATATGATATTATATTAACCATGCAAGTTCATAAAGTACAAGTGTCCACACAAAGAATAAAAATCATGAAAACTGGCATGAAACTCTTTGTGTTGGCTAAGAAAAACTGCCTTCATAATTAGCCCTGTTTGAATGACTCATAACTAACTAGGATAAGTTATAATTATTTTAAATAATGGTAAGGGTTACAAGAATTCCTATCCACTAATTATTTGTATACCTATTCCTCTAGAAACTTTTAGGAATTAGCTATCATCATCTGCAGTCCAAAAAACTCCTCCTTCATGCACCACGTATACTTAGCCTCAAATTTGGATTCAATTTCAAATTAAAATTCATGGGATGGAGTGTATAACAATTTTAAATACCCTTCATGTCCTTATAATCATCATGCACACCTTAAAATCACTCCACTTCATGTTTTCCACCCTTCTCACTAGCTTATCCAATATGCGAGTTTTGACTAGCTAAGATGAAAGCTTTGGTCTATAAACTTAGGAGTTTTGTTATAGGAATTAAATGACCATATTTAGTTATTAAAATTACTAATATTCCTCCCAAACTTTATTTCATCTCTTGAAACCTCTTGTAGCCTACAAAACACACAAAATGGTCAAAAATAGCTTGTTTTGTACCATGTTTATATAGGTCCATACAACCAAAAATCATGGGAAGTAACTTGAGAGATTAATTTAAATTTTTAAATCATCATCTTATTAAAAACATCTCATCATATTAGCTTTCCAACTCCATTTCCTCAAACTCATATTTACAAGGGTTTTGAGCAGTTTGACCTCTTAAGGTTCATTCATAGAGATTTCATGTTGAATTTGCAAATAAATTCCATGAGATGGTTGTTCAAGGACCCTATTAAATTTTACAAAACACTTGGTCTTCCATATAAATCCTTCAAGGAGATGTGAGCATTTAAAACTCTCATATTGAGCTCTTTTCCCCATTCCCATAGGCCTAATGTTGTCTAAGGTCCAAAAAGTGGCTTCTTTGTGTTTTATCTACCTTATAAAAGCTTCATCACCTCTGTATTGATCAAAAAAAACATTATAAAACCATTTTAAATTCTCACTTCATGTGTAAAATGAAGGTGATTATTTTTTTGGTTTCTATGTCAAAACTTTACCCTTAACCCTGACTGCAACTTTAGCCTCCTAGGCCATCTTGTTGGGTTCCCTCCTTCTATGAGGTGTTATTCATATTTTTTCATATGTTCCTTAGCTTTCCACATATTCTATAAATATACACAAAACTTATTAGTCCAACCTTTTTCACCTTTTCCCAAAACTGCTAGGGTTTATGGATGAGGGGAGTGCCCTCTGTCTGAGATAAAATAGAGGGTACTCCTCTACCTCCCATAATAAAAGTGAATATTTTATGAGATTACTCAAGTCATGGGGATTATCTATACAAATTTTTATTTTTTTTTCAGGGTAATAAACCTCTCAACTCATCCAAAAACTTAAAAAGACCCCTGATGGAATGGACTGTGTGCAGGAGTTTTTCAATGGACTGTGTATGCTTGCTTTGGGATTTTTTCTTTGCTTTTTCTTGACTCATGAGGGTTATATTAGACTATTATAATCATGATAATGTGAACTTAGATTTTTCATCACCTCAAATCTTTAATGCTTTCTCTTCACACTTACAAACTTTACTTCTTTGTTCACTGTCAATCTTAGTCAATAGCAGACTATGATTTTTGCTTAAGAAGGACCCTATTTGTGTCATTTTCATGGATTAAGCCTAGGTTATAGTGATTAGGTTCTCATAAAACATTATAATATCCATTTTTAAGTGTATATATTCATTTGAATCATGTTCATGATATATACAAACCAAAACAATACTGCCTTGTCAAACTGAGTGTTACCTTTACTATTTTGTACCTTAGAAGGGCAGCTATAGGTGAGTTTGTATGTTTTAGGCCTTAAATACAAGAGATAAACCCTCATTTAAGCCTTACATGGTCATCTAACATCTTCTATACTCATTAATTTCCCTAAGAGCAACTTTCTAACCTCTTGGATGTCATGCTTCATCCCACTACCTATTTTAGTCACCTCCAGCTGACTGGTATAAGAGTCTCAAGACCTGTAGGTGTAGATTATATGACCTAGGCCTTGCAACATGGATTTGGAATACTCATGAAGTTCTCTAAATATTACTTTGACTACACCTGCTCTTTATTTTTTAGAGTGAGGTCTATCATTCAAGTTATATGGCTCAGTCCTTAAGATACCCTACAGCCAACCTATAGGGTACACATTACAATGAAGAGGGTACCTGTAGGTTTAATTTTCATGAGTAAAGATTGAAACACTATGTAAGAGCCCATTTAGAGTTATTTGGAGTCACTTGTCACATGCTTGGAGTCATTTTTTTCACTTTACTTGATCTAAACTGTCACTTAGAAGCTTTATCTCAATTTCCTATTTATCCATAGTCATCTACAGTGATTGTAGGGTCTTGTAGGTAAACATGGGAGCCTAAATCATAGTCTATGACCCTTTCTAAATGATCCTTAGGTTATTAGTAGTATCTTACACCATATCAAATCATTCAATAATTAAACATGGCTTGTATTTGTAACCTAAAGGGGAGAGGTCTATTTAGGCTCAGATGTAGATTAATCACTACCTAAAATTAGTGTATGTAAGTGCATTTTTTAGGCCTCTCAAAACCACTTTCCATTTTTCATTTGCCTCCCAAACCTAGCATAGTCCTTCTCCCTGCTAGAGGCTTCAAAGATCACTTATCTATATTCTTTAAACTCTTTGCAAACATGTTATAGAATATTGACAAATACCCCTTGAACTATGTTTTATACTTTTGGGGACAAAGGGCCCAAAACTGTAATTGAATCTTTTGGCATGGTTTGCAACTTCTCTTTGCTCATTTATCTTGAAACTAGGTATACCATGGTTATTTTAGCATATTAAGATCTAAAGGAAAGATTCACTACATGTCTAAATTTCTCCAAGTGACACCTCAACCTCTCTATTAACACTTGTAACTGACCATTCTATTGTACAAGTAGACAATAAATGATCTTATGGATAGGAAACATATTTTATGGGTTTCAATTAGGATTGAACCTTTTCCAAACATTTTAAAAGACTTTATAACTACCTAAATTCTACTTGGTTCACATGCTCCTCTTCAACATGCTTGGTGAATCATGAAGATACATGTAGGTAGGCATATCATGTGTAGGCAGTTAGGATTAGAAAATTAACAGAATACATGACTTGTGTTGTTAAAAATACTTTTGAGCTCTTCCCATGATTCCACTTTGATTCCTTTCATGGAATATAACATTTCTAAACTCATAAGCTCCTTTTCAATGTTGAATCCTCCATAAGAGTTCTTGTCAGAATGTGTATGACAACCATAAGGTAGACTAGTTGTATGTGTGGTTGCGATTACTATTAGGAATTAAGCCCTGATACTACATGTTAGATCAATGAGATAATCCTATAGTACAAGGAAATAAAATGTAGAAACAAACTACA